>CM076684.1:3255000-3290000 GCA_038501925.1 Xenopus petersii | reverse complement strand
GTGACCCCCTACTATAAATGATAAGGATATATATGACGGCCTATGTGTGCATTATCTCTGTGTTACAAAACACTTGGGGACTGAACAAGACTCATTACCTGGAATCCGTGGACTGTGATTCGGACGGTATCGCCCACTCGGGCTCTCGTTGGGGACATCATAATTTTGGGCCCTTTGGGAGCAGCTGAGGAAGGAAAGAGAGGGGACATTTAGCAGTTGGAAGGGAACGTGTCTCAGCTGCAGAATAAAGGATTTCAGCCAAAGCCCAGTAAATAAATGTGCCAGTCGAGTGCCCAGTGATGCCATCAAGTCATAAAAATCAATTGTGCAAAACAGCTGGCGATTATTTCATTATTAAGTGCGCCAAGCGCCCGCTCCAAACCATCCGTTCCGCTCTCGGCCTCTTCTTTGTTATTTACAATTTCTGCGCCTGTTTTGCCGCGTTACGTGCGCCCATCATTACCCGTCCCACGTGATACCCAAGCGGGGGGGATAAATATTGCTTCCTGCACAATGGAACATCCCGGGATTTACTTTCATCTTCTTTGCCGGTGCCTAATTGCTCCCAATTAACCATTCCGGCCAGTGGTCAAGGTCACAATCTCAGGAAGATACGAGTTATATCAGGCGCTCAGGGCGGATAATTGCCTGTTCCTACCTGAACCTTTATATACATTCACTTTCCTTTGAATTATATTCAGTGTACGGAATGTTTATGATCTAAAAGCAACATTTGAAGGCGGTTCCTGCTGAATTGTTCTTAGTACAGGGGAACACCATGAGGCCACTCTCTGTTTAGGCTGTGAGCCAATCAAAGGGTTCCACAAACTGGACTTTCCCGTGTAAATAAGGACAGTTGATCGATATGCTGCGTCACTGGAAAGAGAACAGTCCAGGAGCAGGAAGTACAGAGAATCAGAGCTCTGTACCTGGGTAAGTACTGGGGGAGATTGGATTCACTTACCCAGGGGGAGGTTCCTGTCTGACCATGGGAAAGAGAACAGCCCAGGAGCAGGAAGTACAGAGAATCAGAGCTCTGTACCTGGGTAAGTACTGGGGGAGATTGGATTCACTTACCCAGGGGGAGGTTCCTGTCTGACCATGGGAAAGAGAACAGCCCAGGAGCAGGAAGTACAGAGAATCAGAGCTCTGTACCTGGGTAAGTACTGGGGGAGATTGGATTCACTTACCCAGGGGGAGGTTCCTGTCTGACCATGGGAAAGAGAACAGCCCAGGAGCAGGAAGTACAGAGAATCAGAGCTCTGTACCTGGGTAAGTACTGGGGGAGATTGGATTCACTTACCCAGGGGGAGGTTCCTGTCTGACCATGGGAAAGAGAACAGCCCAGGAGCAGGAAGTACAGAGAATCAGAGCTCTGTACCTGGGTAAGTACTGGGGGAGATTGGATTCACTTACCCAGGGGGAGGTTCCTGTCTGACCATGGGAAAGAGAACAGCCCAGGAGCAGGAAGTACAGAGAATCAGAGCTCTGTACCTGGGTAATTACTGGGGGAGATTGGATTCACTTACCCAGGGGGAGGTTCCTGTCTGACCATGGGAAAGAGAACAGCCCAGGAGCAGGAAGTACAGAGAATCACACTTTGGCAGATTTGCTGCTCATGCATGTGTTCAACATCACCAGTTGGAGGCAGATAAAAGATCAGCTAAACCCAGAAGTGTTTGGTGAAACAAGACTAATGGAAGGAAAGGTTAAAACTAAGCCTTATCAGAAAGATCTATATAAATACATCAGTAACCCCTCAAAGTAATGCTGCTCTGAGTCCTCTGTCAAAAGAAACATCACATTTCTTTCCTTCTATTGTGTACTCATGGGCTTCTGTATCAGACTAACTGTTTTCAGCTTAAACCTCCAGGGCTAGGGCTTGAGCATGCTCAGTTTGCTCCTCTCTCCCCTCCCTGCTGTAATCTGAGCCCAGAGCTGTAAGTGAGCAGGTAGAGACTCAGGCAGGAAGTGATGTCACACCAAGCTAATATGGCAGCTGCTATCCTAAACAGAGAGCTTCTAGAGCTGTTTACTCAGGTATGGTAAAGCATTCTGCAGAATAAATATAGTGTTTTAACTTGCTCTATTGTGGCTAATCTATTGGCAATAAACTGCTTCAGTAGCTTTCCTTCTCCTTTAAAGCATACATTACCATAGGACTCTTTTCATATGTTTTTATTAATCAAAAGACTTGAAATGTTACGTATTTCCCATTATGTGCCCCATTACCCCCGGAGAGCAGTGCTTTTCAGCCTCACGCTCCTCCTTTTGTAGCTGAACAAATAAAGAATGAGATCAAATAAAACCTACGAGATTTTTGTCTTTTTACTCAGAAACTGTCACTCCAGACATGTTAATTCTATAAAGTGCCTGTCGGGGGCCAATACACCGGCGCAAGGACCGAGACGCTAATTAATGGCAGCAGAGGACGGATTCTCACTTTGGGGTGAGCTGATGCGCAGGGGAAAGATGTGAAAGGAAGGTGGAAGGTTGAGAGAAAAAGGGTTTTGGAAGTCGGTTGCCATGGTAACATTTCCCTCTCCTGACTGTCGGCCGAGCGGGATAACAAGCAGGAGAAGGAGACTCAGTGACAGTGTCGGATGGTTGTGCTAAACCTGTTGGAATGAGGAGACTGGAATAAGCCCCTGACCCCCAGATTAAATATATTGGCACATTAAAGGGTAACTTAACCTTCATTTTAATCTGCAATTTGTGCAAAGAAATTGCGAGAAAGGGAAAAAAATACTGTTTATCCTTTCAGAATTATCCAAATTCAGAGTGAAATTTCCAAGCTTTACCCACAATGCACTGCACCCACCCCCCTAGAATTCCATCAGAATTGCCAGCATACTTGGCGTTCCCTTTATCAAATTATACGAAAAAAAATACCGGCCTTCCTATATATTTATCTTTATTCCCTATTAATAACATTGGGATCACTGACCTTCCTATATATTTATCTTTATTCCCTATTAATAACATTGGGATCACTGACCTTCCTATATATTTATCTTTATTCCCTATTAATAACATTGGGATCACTGACCTTCCTATATATTTATCTTTATTCCCTATTAATAACATTGGGATCACTGACCTTCCTATATATTTATCTTTATTCCCTATTAATAACATTGGGATCACTGACCTTCCTATATATTTATCTTTATTCCCTATTAATAACATTGGGATCACTGACCTTCCTATATATTTATCTTTATTCCCTATTAATAACATTGGGATCACTGACCTTCCTATATATTTATCTTTATTCCCTATTAATAACATTGGGATCACTGGCCTTCCTATATATTTATCTTTATTCCCTATTAATAACATTGGGATCACTGACCTTCCTATATATTTATCTTTATTCCCTATTAATAACATTGGGATCACTGACCTTCCTATATATTTATCTTTTTTCCCTATTAATAACATTGGGATCACTGACCTTCCTATATATTTATCTTTATTCCCTATTAATAACATTGGGATCACTGACCTTCCTATATATTTATCTTTTTTCCCTATTAATAACATTGGGATCACTGGCCTTCCTATATAGTTATCTTTATTCCCTATTAATAACATTGGGATCACTGGCCTTCCTATATATTTATCTTTATTCCCTATTAATAACATTGGGATCACTGACCTTCCTATATATTTATCTATATTCCCTATTAATAACATTGGGATCACTGACCTTCCTATATATTTATCTTTTTTCCCTATTAATAACATTAGGATCAACCATCAATACGGGTGTAAATTACTGTCTGTCTCTACCGTATTCATGCGCCGGAGTCGGTTGCAGCTATTGAGGCAACTGCTAATTGCAAAGCAGCACACGGGTCATTCTATAGTACGTTTCTGAAAAGACTCAATGGAAATGTCATTTTGATCCATTTCAGGGTGATTTTAGTGAATAAGCCCCAAGGAGTTTTGGGCACAACATGACGGCACAAATCCATATGATTCAGACGAGCGGAATTTCATCCGTATTCTCCCCGGGAAGGAGCGTTGGCACAGGAACATGAACACGGGAAATGATGGATGGGAATAACATATTGCTATTTACTAATCTAATGCTGGAGCCAAGCAGCCCCTCCTGCCCCCCCCCCTCAATCTGTTCTCAAAATGTGCTTGGCGGCCGACCCAAAATATCTCTCCTGCTTCTAAATGTGCAACTTTAATTTTTATTTTATTTCTATAGAGAGTGAAATGGGGAAAAATTGCACTTAAAGTCTTGGGAAAAGATTCCCCTTCTAAACCAGAACTAACCTGGAACTGCCCAATGTATTGCTTATTTGTATGTTCTCTATCTGTGTCTGCTGTTTGTTTATTAGCCCTACTCTCTCCATCTTCTGGAATGGTCTTAAACTTGACCTGCTCTATCCACCTTACACTATAATCCTCATCTTGCTTTACTGTCACCATTGTGCCCTAAAACCTTTATCTTTACCTACTTACTAATCTACTGTCTTAACCTTGACTTGCTGTCTCCATCTTGTCCTACTGTCTCCATCTTGTCCTACCGTCTCCATCTTGTCCTACTGTCTCCATCTTGTCCTACCGTCTCCATCTTGTCCTACTGTCTCCATCTTGTCCTACCGTCTCCATCTTGTCCTACTGTCTCCATCTTGTCCTACTGTCTCTATCTTGTCCTACTGTCTCCATCTTGCCCTACTGTCTCTATCTTGCCCTACTGTCTCCATCTTGTCCTACTGTCTCCATCTTGTCCTTCTGTCTCCATCTTGTCCTATTGTCTCCATCTTATTCTACTGTTTCCATCTTGTCCTACTGTCTTCATCTTGTCCTGCCATCTTCATCTTGTCCCACTGTCTCCATCTTGTCCTACTGTCTCCATCTTGTCCTACTGTCTCCATCTTGTCCTACTGTCTCCATCTTGTCCTGCCATCTTCATCTTGTTCTAATGTCACTATTTTGCTCTACTGCCTCCATTTTGTCCTAGTGTCTCCATCTTATTCTACTGTTTCCATCTTGTCCTACTGTCTCCATCTTGTTCTACTGTCTCCATCTTGTCCTACTGTCTCCATCTTGTCCTATTGTCTCCATCTTATTCTACTGTTTCCATCTTGTCCTACTGTCTTCATCTTGTCCTGCCATCTTCATCTTGTCCCACTGTCTCCATCTTGTCCTACTGTCTCTATCTTGTCCTACTGTCTCCATCTTGCCCTACTGTCTCTATCTTGCCCTACTGTCTCTATCTTATCCTACTGTCTCTATCTTGCCCTACTGTCTCTATCTTGTTCTACTGCCTCCATCTTGCCCTACTGTCTCCATCTTGTCCTACTGTCTCCATCTTGTCCTACTGTCTCCATCTTGTCCTACTGTCTCCATCTTGTCCTTCTGTCTCCATCTTGTCCTATTGTCTCCATCTTATTCTACTGTTTCCATCTTGTCCTACTGTCTTCATCTTGTCCTGCCATCTTCATCTTGTCCCACTGTCTCCATCTTGTCCTACTGTCTCTATCTTGTCCTACTGTCTCCATCTTGCCCTACTGTCTCTATCTTGCCCTACTGTCTCTATCTTATCCTACTGTCTCTATCTTGCCCTACTGTCTCTATCTTGTTCTACTGCCTCCATCTTGCCCTACTGTCTCCATCTTGTCCTACTGTCTCCAACTTGTCCTACTGTCTCCATCTTGTCCTTCTGTCTCCATCTTGTCCTATTGTCTCCATCTTATTCTACTGTTTCCATCTTGTCCTACTGTCTTCATCTTGTCCTGCCATCTTCATCTTGTCCCACTGTCTCCATCTTGTCCTACTGTCTCCATCTTGTCCTACTGTCTCCATCTTGTCCTGCCATCTTCATCTTGTTCTAATGTCACTATTTTGCTCTACTGCCTCCATTTTGTCCTAGTGTCTCCATCTTATTCTACTGTTTCCATCTTGTCCTACTGTCTCCATCTTGTTCTACTGTCTCCATCTTGTCCTACTGTCTCCATCTTGTCCTATTGTCTCCATCTTATTCTACTGTTTCCATCTTGTCCTACTGTCTTCATCTTGTCCCACTGTCTCCATCTTGTCCTACTGTCTCCATCTTGTCCTGCCATCTTCATCTTGTTGTAATGTCACTATTTTGCTCTACTGCCTCCATTTTGTCCTAGTGTCTCCATCTTATTCTACTGTTTCCATCTTGTCCTACTGTCTCCATCTTGTTCTACTGTCTCCATCTTGTTCTACTGTCTCCATCTTGTCCTACTGTCTCCATCTTGTCCTATTATCTCCATCTTATTCTACTGTTTCCATCTTGTCCTACTGTCTCCATCTTGTCCTAGTGTCTCCATCTTATTCTACTGTTTCCATCTTGTCCTACTGTATCCATCTTGTCCTGCCATCTTCATCTTGTCCTACTGTCTCCATCTTGTCCTACTGTCTCCATCTTGTCCTACTGTTTCCATCTTGTCCTACTGTCTCCATCTTGTCCTGCCATCTTCATCTTGTCCTACTGTCTCCATCTTGTCCTACTGTTTCCATCTTGTCCTACTGTCTCCATCTTGTCCTGCCATCTTCATCTTGTCCTACTGTCTCCATTTTGTCCTACTGTCTCCATCTTGTCCTACTGTCTCCATCTTGTCCTGCCATCTTCATCTTGTCCTGCTGTCTCCATCTTGTCCTACTGTCTCCATCTTGTCCTACTGTCTCCATCTTGTCCTGCCATCTTCATCTTGCTCTAATGTCACTATTTTGCTCTACTGTCTCCATCATGACTTACTATATCTGCCATTAGCCTCTCTTCTATTTACAGCTTTGTAGGACATTCCATTGCCCTGAGCATTTGTTCCTATTTACATCTCCGCAGAAGCTCAGAAGTCGTTACCCATCCAGGATAAATTTCTGAGGATCTGACCACAAACTAAAAATCCAATAAACACACAAATCATCGTCACCCTCCATTATCCATTAAACACCCTTTTAAAGCTTCACATTAAATACTGGGAAGTGGAAATTGCATGAGACCCGAGTGAAGCTGCCAGAGGATTTTATTCCTTCCTGTTTATCCTTTATAGACGCCCTTGACTCAAAATCTCAGCCGGTCACATGTCCCCACACTAATAAACTGGTGGGATTATCAGCCTGATACAGGCCCAAATTGTTGCCTTGACTTCCCCTTTAAAGGTACTGTACATTATAACATTGTGGAAAGGTGGGGTTATATCCTTTAATAGGGCGGCTCCTGCTGAATATGTATCATTGTGCAAACATAGGGAATAAATGAAGGAGGAAAAAGACAGAAGCCCCCCAATTGTGCCGAATTTGTCACAATTAATTGAGAGGGGCGCAGCGGTGCCGGCAGCGGGATTCCTGTAGGAGGAGGAGATGAATCCACAGACAGGAATCTCATATGTCACTGACAATCGCCGCAAGTTCCCAACACAAAGAGTCTCCAATTTTAGGCTTAGCAGATGGCAATAATTGATGCCGTATTCTCGAGTCAACGCGCGGCGACATAATCATGTAAAACCTCTGATTTTTAGACATGAGGAGGGGAAAAAAACAGAATCTCAGTTGTAGCAAATCTGTTCCAAAATAACCAGACGTGCGACATGTACCGAGTCGGAACACACAGCGACTAGAAATATAATTACACTTCTCTTTTATTGACTGATAATGGGGGACGGGAAAGAGGGGGGCGTCTATTATTAAAGGGACAGTGGGGCTCATTTATCAACACTGAGCAAATTTGCCCATGGGCAGTAACCTATAGCAACCAATCAGATTGCAGCATTCATTGTTCTACTTGCAGCTGGCTTTAAAAAGCTAATCACTGATTGGTTGCTATATAAATTTGCCCAGTGTTAATAAATGAGCCCCAGTGTCTCAATACTACCCATGGCCTGTATCTAAAGCTCCTATTGGCTTAAAGCTGGTCTAGCCCTATGATCATTCTGATTGGGTAAACGTTTGTCCTTCCATAAAGGGATGGTCCACCTTTAAGTTAACTAATAGAATGGCTAATTCCAAGCAACTTATCAGTTGGTCTGCAATATTTCTTTTTTATAGTTTTTCAATTATTTGCCTTCTTATTCTTCTGACTTTCCAGCATTCAAATAGGGGTCACTGACCCCATCTAAAAAACAAATACTCCGTAAGGCTACAAATGTATTGTTATTGCTTTTTATTCCTCATCTTTCTATTCAGGCCTCTCCTGTTCATATTCCAGTCTCTTATTCAAATCAGTGCATGGTTGCTAGGGGAATATGAACCCTAGCAACCAGATGGCTGAAACTGGAGAACTGCTGAATAAAAAGCTAAATAACTCAGATACCACAAATAATAAAAAATAAAAAACAACTGCAAACTGTCTCAGAATATCCCTCTCTACATCATTTAATTTACAAGTGAACAACCCTTTTAAATATTTCTAATGCTTTGATTGGCTATAGAATAGCCCAACCCAGAGATGCTTTCATTGGGTACCTTCACAAGCCCCATACCTATTTAAGTTTTTGATTGGCTCCCTGCTCTAGTCCTTTTCACATTCCTGATGCTCTAATTGGATACATAGTAGCATATAAGGAACAAGACCTATCCATCAAGTTGAACCTTTATGGCCAAATAAAAGTGGCCAAACATAATTGACATTGGTTGCAGCTCCACCACTTTAGAATAAAGGACACACAGACCTGAAGTTAATTAGGGGACACCCAGTGGAGTAACTAGATGCTACTGGGCCCCACAGCAAATTAATTTTAGGGCCCCCAACATTTCCAGAGGTTGTCCTGTTTTACCAATATATATTGACATTTCTCATTAATTAGGGCCTCATAGGCCCCCTATACCTCCTGGGCCCCCCTGCAGCTGCAGGGTCTGCTTCCTCTGTAGTTACGCCCCTGGGGACACCAGGGGCCCCATTCTGAAGACTGGTCAACACTAAACTCAGGGGCCACTCAGCAGATATTAAACATTTGAGTTATTGTTAAAAGCCTTTGAAGAGAGGAAAACAATAATAAAGGCCCAATGTAATGTACAAATGTCTCACATTCTGCTCTCAATCCCGTCTCACTTCTCCTGTTCCATCAGTATTCTCCCTGCGCCTCCCTTTCTGCACCCAATTTTAATTTACAGCTAAAACTCTCATCTGGGCGCTCACAATTTCTTGCCTTGATTGCTGCTCTGAATGACTCCCGACCCTTCACTCGCAATGTAGTGTTGTGACTGCAGAGAGAAAATCAGACCCAACACTTTCTCTTCCTTAGTTCACTTTTACTTTTCATTCCCTATTATTATTATTATTATTGTTTATTCCAGGCAGATATTTCTCCTTTCACCCCAAATGCATAATGACTCCCCTAAATACATGGAGATGGTGTCAATTGCCCTGGGTACCCCTGGAACTATAGCAGGGTGACACCCCAATGTTTCTATATATCTGTAACCTTGTTATGAGCTAAGGGGGCCCAGTCTGAAGGCCAGTTAGGGGGAGATTTGGGGTGAGTGTTTATTTGTGCCCTGGGTACCCCTGGAACTATAGCAGGGTGACACCCCAATGTTTCTATATATCTGTAACCTTGTTATGAGCTAAGGGGGCCCAGTCTGAAGGCCAGTTAGGGGGAGATTTGGGGTGAGTGTTTATTTGTACCCTGGGTACCCCTGGAACTATAGCAGGGTGACACCCCAATGTTTCTATATATCTGTAACCTTGTTATGAGCTAAGGGGGCCCAGTCTGAAGGCCAGTTAGGGGGAGATTTGGGGTGAGTGTTTATTTGTGCCCTGGGTACCCCTGGAACTATAGCAGGGTGACACCCCAATGTTTCTATATATCTGTAACCTTGTTATGAGCTAAGGGGGCCCAGTCTGAAGGCCAGTTAGGGGGAGATTTGGGGTGAGTGTTTATTTGTACCCTGGGTACTCCTGGAACTATAGCAGGGTGACTGTTACCCCAATGTTTCTATATATCTGTAACCTTGTTATGAGCTAAGGGGGCCCAGTCTGAAGGTCAGTTAGGGGGAGATTTGGGTGAGTTCTTATTTGTGCCCTGGGTACCCCTGGAACTATAGCAGAGTGACACCCCAATGTTTCTATATATCTGTAACCTTGTTATGATGCAGTAATTAATTAGTGCTTTTGCTCCATAGAACAGATCAGAGCTCGTTTCCCAACCCAGACGACTATAATTGTTCCAAGGGGAAGTGCAGGGATCTGGTACAAACTCCGAGTTCTATCGCTCATACATTAGACCCTGACAATTTGCATATATTACTATAGAGAACTAAATGAGGTGCCTTTAATTGAATTCTGCCGCCGGATCTTCGTAGTAACAAAAACGCCACAAATTCCCGTCTGTAAGATCAGTAAATCAGAAGTTACTCGGGAAGGAATAGTGTTGGGGGGACCCATCTCGTGGGTTGGTGTAAATGCCGTGCGTCCTCTTATCAATGGAAGAGATAATTAAAACACAAGGGTCGTTTAATCGCAGTCTTATTGTCTGTTTTATGATACAGAGAAGAAAAGGAGGGGGCGGGATTAAAAGAAAGTTAATAACGAGCTGAGATGGAGCAACACCGGAACTCTTCAGTGAATCCAATTACATCTGCATAAAACAAGTTCTTAAGCCAATTAGCCTAACGATGAACAAGACTCTGGAAATGCAAAATGAACAACGGGAGGGAAAGGGACGAGACAAAACCCGGCAGGGATCAGCGAACTTGGGGATACGGGATTCCCAGTCTCCGCAGTTGGAAGTTCACCCTACATTTCTGTATTGTATAGGGGGGATGGGGGGATGGGGGGAGGCACCAGATCACATTAGGGTAAAGTTGTCCTTCTGTCCCGTGGAACTCTGGGCAGGGGGCGGAGCCTGGATGTAATGGGGGCGGGTCTGTGACAGATGGCAACCCTACATTAGGGTCTTATACTCACCCTATGAGACAGCGAAAAACTTGTTTCAGGAGTCAGAATCAGCAGTGCAGAGAATACACACAGCTATGCAGGAATTTCACTGGCGGCTTTTGCCACTTCTAGAAAGCTAGCGAGACACTTACATATGACTTCTGTGACCTTGTTTCAGGGGTCAGAACCAGCAGTGCAGAGAATACACACAGCCATGCAGGAATTTCACTGGTGCCTGTTGTCACTTCTAGAAAGCCGACACTTGTCTCGCTGGCTTTCTAGAAGTGACAAAAGCTGCCAGTGAAATTCTTATATGGCTGCATTCTCTGCACTGCTGGTTCTGACTCCTGAAACAAGGTCACAGAAGTCACATGTAAGTGTCTCACTGGTTTTCTAGAAGTGACAAAAGTCACCAGTGAAATACTTATATGGCTGCATTCTCTGCACTGCTGGTTCTGACTCCTGAAACAAGGTTGCAGAAGTCACGTGTAAGTGTCTCATTGTTTTTCTAGAAGTGACAAAAGCCACCAGTGAAATTAATGTCTGGTTGTGTGTGTATTCTCTGCACTGCTGGTTCTGACTCCTGAAACAAGGTTGCAGAAGTCACTTGTAAGTGTCTCACTGGTTTTCTAGAAGTGACAAAAGCCGCCAGTGAAATTCTTATATGGCTGCATTCTCTGCACTGCTGGTTCTGACTCCTAAAACAAGGTTGCAGAAGTCACGTGTAAGTGTCTCACTGGTTTTCTAGAAGTGACAAAAGCCGCCAGTGAAATTCTTATATGGCTGCATTCTCTGCACTGCTGGTTCTGACTCCTGAAACAAGGTCACAGAAGTCACATGTAAGTGTCTCACTGGTTTTCTAGAAGTGACAAAAGTTTCCAGTGAAATTCTTATATGGCTGCATTCTCTGCACTGCTGGTTCTGACTCCTGAAACAAGGTTGCAGAAGTCACGTGTAAGTGTCTCATTGTTTTTCTAGAAGTGACAAAAGCCACCAGTGAAATTAATGTCTGGTTGTGTGTGTATTCTCTGCACTGCTGGTTCTGACTCCTGAAACAAGGTTGCAGAAGTCACTTGTAAGTGTCTCACTGGTTTTCTAGAAGTGACAAAAGCCGCCAGTGAAATTCTTATATGGCTGCATTCTCTGCACTGCTGGTTCTGACTCCTAAAACAAGGTTGCAGAAGTCACGTGTAAGTGTCTCACTGGTTTTCTAGAAGTGACAAAAGCCGCCAGTGAAATTCTTATATGGCTGCATTCTCTGCACTGCTGGTTCTGACTCCTGAAACAAGGTCACAGAAGTCACATGTAAGTGTCTCACTGGTTTTCTAGAAGTGACAAAAGTCACCAGTGAAATTCTTATATGGCTGCATTCTCTGCACTGCTGGTTCTGACTCCTGAAACAAGGTTGCAGAAGTCACGTGTAAGTGTCTCATTGTTTTTCTAGAAGTGACAAAAGCCGCCAGTGAAATTCTTATATGGCTGCATTCTCTGCACTGCTGGTTCTGACTCCTGAAACAAGGTCACAGAAGTCACATGTAAGTGTCTCACTGGTTTTCTAGAAGTGACAAAAGTCACCAGTGAAATTCTTATATGGCTGCATTTTCTGCACTGCTGGTTCTGACTCCTGAAACAAGGTTGCAGAAGTCACGTGTAAGTGTCTCATTGTTTTTCTAGAAGTGACAAAAGCCACCAGTGAAATTAATGTCTGGTTGTGTGTGTATTCTCTGCACTGCTGGTTCTGACTCCTGAAACAAGGTTGCAGAAGTCACTTGTAAGTGTCTCACTGGTTTTCTAGAAGTGACAAAAGCCGCCAGTGAAATTCTTATATGGCTGCATTCTCTGCACTGCTGGTTCTGACTCCTGAAACAAGGTTGCAGAAGTCACTTGTAAGTGTCTCGTTGGCATTCTAGAAGTGACAAAAGCCGCCAGTGAAATTCTTATATGGCTGCATTCTCTGCACTGCTGGTTCTGACTCCTGAAACAAGGTCACAGAAGTCACATGTAAGTGTCTCACTGGTTTTCTAGAAGTGACAAAAGTCACCAGTGAAATTCTTATATGGCTGCATTCTCTGCACTGCTGGTTCTGACTCCTGAAACAAGGTTGCAGAAGTCACGTGTAAGTGTCTCATTGTTTTTCTAGAAGTGACAAAAGCCACCAGTGAAATTAATGTCTGGTTGTGTGTGTATTCTCTGCACTGCTGGTTCTGACTCCTGAAACAAGGTTGCAGAAGTCACTTGTAAGTGTCTCACTGGTTTTCTAGAAGTGACAAAAGCCGCCAGTGAAATTCTTATATGGCTGCATTCTCTGCACTGCTGGTTCTGACTCCTAAAACAAGGTTGCAGAAGTCACGTGTAAGTGTCTCACTGGTTTTCTAGAAGTGACAAAAGCCGCCAGTGAAATTCTTATATGGCTGCATTCTCTGCACTGCTGGTTCTGACTCCTGAAACAAGGTCACAGAAGTCACATGTAAGTGTCTCACTGGTTTTCTAGAAGTGACAAAAGTCACCAGTGAAATTCTTATATGGCTGCATTCTCTGCACTGCTGGTTCTGACTCCTGAAACAAGGTTGCAGAAGTCACGTGTAAGTGTCTCATTGTTTTTCTAGAAGTGACAAAAGCCACCAGTGAAATTAATGTCTGGTTGTGTGTGTATTCTCTGCACTGCTGGTTCTGACTCCTGAAACAAGGTTGCAGAAGTCACTTGTAAGTGTCTCACTGGTTTTCTAGAAGTGACAAAAGCCGCCAGTGAAATTCTTATATGGCTGCATTCTCTGCACTGCTGGTTCTGACTCCTGAAACAAGGTCACAGAAGTCACATGTAAGTGTCTCACTGGTTTTCTAGAAGTGACAAAAGTCACCAGTGAAATTCTTATATGGCTGCATTCTCTGCACTGCTGGTTCTGACTCCTGAAACAAGGTTGCAGAAGTCACGTGTAAGTGTCTCATTGTTTTTCTAGAAGTGACAAAAGCCACCAGTGAAATTAATGTCTGGTTGTGTGTGTATTCTCTGCACTGCTGGTTCTGACTCCTGAAACAAGGTTGCAGAAGTCACTTGTAAGTGTCTCACTGGTTTTCTAGAAGTGACAAAAGCCGCCAGTGAAATTCTTATATGGCTGCATTCTCTGCACTGCTGGTTCTGACTCCTAAAACAAGGTTGCAGAAGTCACGTGTAAGTGTCTCACTGGTTTTCTAGAAGTGACAAAAGCCGCCAGTGAAATTCTTATATGGCTGCATTCTCTGCACTGCTGGTTCTGACTCCTGAAACAAGGTCACAGAAGTCACATGTAAGTGTCTCACTGGTTTTCTAGAAGTGACAAAAGTCACCAGTGAAATTCTTATATGGCTGCATTCTCTGCACTGCTGGTTCTGACTCCTGAAACAAGGTTGCAGAAGTCACGTGTAAGTGTCTCATTGTTTTTCTAGAAGTGACAAAAGCCGCCAGTGAAATTCTTATATGGCTGCATTCTCTGCACTGCTGGTTCTGACTCCTGAAACAAGGTCACAGAAGTCACATGTAAGTGTCTCACTGGTTTTCTAGAAGTGACAAAAGTCACCAGTGAAATTCTTATATGGCTGCATTTTCTGCACTGCTGGTTCTGACTCCTGAAACAAGGTTGCAGAAGTCACGTGTAAGTGTCTCATTGTTTTTCTAGAAGTGACAAAAGCCACCAGTGAAATTAATGTCTGGTTGTGTGTGTATTCTCTGCACTGCTGGTTCTGACTCCTGAAACAAGGTTGCAGAAGTCACTTGTAAGTGTCTCACTGGTTTTCTAGAAGTGACAAAAGCCGCCAGTGAAATTCTTATATGGCTGCATTCTCTGCACTGCTGGTTCTGACTCCTGAAACAAGGTTGCAGAAGTCACTTGTAAGTGTCTCGTTGGCATTCTAGAAGTGACAAAAGCCGCCAGTGAAATTCTTATATGGCTGCATTCTCTGCACTGCTGGTTCTGACTCCTGAAACAAGGTCACAGAAGTCACATGTAAGTGTCTCACTGGTTTTCTAGAAGTGACAAAAGTCACCAGTGAAATTCTTATATGGCTGCATTCTCTGCACTGCTGGTTCTGACTCCTGAAACAAGGTTGCAGAAGTCACGTGTAAGTGTCTCATTGTTTTTCTAGAAGTGACAAAAGCCACCAGTGAAATTAATGTCTGGTTGTGTGTGTATTCTCTGCACTGCTGGTTCTGACTCCTGAAACAAGGTTGCAGAAGTCACTTGTAAGTGTCTCACTGGTTTTCTAGAAGTGACAAAAGCCGCCAGTGAAATTCTTATATGGCTGCATTCTCTGCACTGCTGGTTCTGACTCCTGAAACAAGGTCACAGAAGTCACATGTAAGTGTCTCACTGGTTTTCTAGAAGTGACAAAAGTCACCAGTGAAATTCTTATATGGCTGCATTCTCTGCACTGCTGGTTCTGACTCCTGAAACAAGGTTGCAGAAGTCACGTGTAAGTGTCTCATTGTTTTTCTAGAAGTGACAAAAGCCGCCAGTGAAATTCTTATATGGCTGCATTCTCTGCACTGCTGGTTCTGACTCCTGAAACAAGGTCACAGAAGTCACATGTAAGTGTCTCACTGGTTTTCTAGAAGTGACAAAAGTCACCAGTGAAATTCTTATATGGCTGCATTTTCTGCACTGCTGGTTCTGACTCCTGAAACAAGGTTGCAGAAGTCACGTGTAAGTGTCTCATTGTTTTTCTAGAAGTGACAAAAGCCACCAGTGAAATTAATGTCTGGTTGTGTGTGTATTCTCTGCACTGCTGGTTCTGACTCCTGAAACAAGGTTGCAGAAGTCACTTGTAAGTGTCTCACTGGTTTTCTAGAAGTGACAAAAGCCGCCAGTGAAATTCTTATATGGCTGCATTCTCTGCACTGCTGGTTCTGACTCCTGAAACAAGGTTGCAGAAGTCACTTGTAAGTGTCTCGTTGGCATTCTAGAAGTGACAAAAGCCGCCAGTGAAATTCTTATATGGCTGCATTCTCTGCACTGCTGGTTCTGACTCCTGAAACAAGGTTCAAAAGTCACCTGTAAGCGTCTCACTGGTTTTCTAAAAGTGACAAAAGTCACCAGTGAAATTCTTATATGGCTGCATTCTCTGCACTGCTGGTTCTGACTCCTGAAACAAGGTTGCAGAAGTCACTTGTAAGTGTCTCGTTGGCATTCTAGAAGTGACAAAAGCCGCCAGTGAAATTCTTATATGGCTGCATTCTCTGCACTGCTGGTTCTGACTCCTGAAACAAGGTCACAGAAGTCACATGTAAGTGTCTCACTGGTTTTCTAGAAGTGACAAAAGTCACCAGTGAAATTCTTATATGGCTGCATTCTCTGCACTGCTGGTTCTGACTCCTGAAACAAGGTTGCAGAAGTCACGTGTAAGTGTCTCATTGTTTTTCTAGAAGTGACAAAAGCCACCAGTGAAATTAATGTCTGGTTGTGTGTGTATTCTCTGCACTGCTGGTTCTGACTCCTGAAACAAGGTTGCAGAAGTCACTTGTAAGTGTCTCACTGGTTTTCTAGAAGTGACAAAAGCCGCCAGTGAAATTCTTATATGGCTGCATTCTCTGCACTGCTGGTTCTGACTCCTGAAACAAGGTCACAGAAGTCACATGTAAGTGTCTCACTGGTTTTCTAGAAGTGACAAAAGTCACCAGTGAAATTCTTATATGGCTGCATTCTCTGCACTGCTGGTTCTGACTCCTGAAACAAGGTTGCAGAAGTCACGTGTAAGTGTCTCATTGTTTTTCTAGAAGTGACAAAAGCCGCCAGTGAAATTCTTATATGGCTGCATTCTCTGCACTGCTGGTTCTGACTCCTGAAACAAGGTCACAGAAGTCACATGTAAGTGTCTCACTGGTTTTCTAGAAGTGACAAAAGTCACCAGTGAAATTCTTATATGGCTGCATTTTCTGCACTGCTGGTTCTGACTCCTGAAACAAGGTTGCAGAAGTCACGTGTAAGTGTCTCATTGTTTTTCTAGAAGTGACAAAAGCCACCAGTGAAATTAATGTCTGGTTGTGTGTGTATTCTCTGCACTGCTGGTTCTGACTCCTGAAACAAGGTTGCAGAAGTCACTTGTAAGTGTCTCACTGGTTTTCTAGAAGTGACAAAAGCCGCCAGTGAAATTCTTATATGGCTGCATTCTCTGCACTGCTGGTTCTGACTCCTGAAACAAGGTTGCAGAAGTCACTTGTAAGTGTCTCGTTGGCATTCTAGAAGTGACAAAAGCCGCCAGTGAAATTCTTATATGGCTGCATTCTCTGCACTGCTGGTTCTGACTCCTGAAACAAGGTTCAAAAGTCACCTGTAAGCGTCTCACTGGTTTTCTAAAAGTGACAAAAGTCACCAGTGAAATTCTTATATGGCTGCATTCTCTGCACTGCTGGTTCTGACTCCTGAAACAAGGTTGCAGAAGTCACTTGTAAGTGTCTCGTTGGCATTCTAGAAGTGACAAAAGCCGCCAGTGAAATTCTTATATGGCTGCATTCTCTGCACTGCTGGTTCTGACTCCTGAAACAAGGTTCAAAAGTCACCTGTAAGCGTCTCACTGGTTTTCTAAAAGTGACAAAAGGTGCCAAAGAAATTCCTGTCTGGTTGTGTGTGTATTCTCTGCACTGCTGATGCTGACTCCTGAAACAAGGTTCAAAAGTCACCTGTAAGCGTCTCACTGGTTTTCTAAAAGTGACAAAAGGTGCCAAAGAAATTCCTGTATTCTCTGCACTGCTGATTCAGACTCCTGAAACAAGGTTGCAGAAGTCACATGTGAAGCTGGCCGCAGACGTTAGGATTTTTAAAATAACTTTTCTTGAAACGATCGTTAAATTGTACGATTTGTCCATCAACTAAAAAGACCATTTCAAGCGACGTTGTCTGGTTGAAGGCAGGAGAGGGGAGCTGCCTGATTGGCCCTGGAAACAATCGGACAATCGATTTCACTGTGACCAATGAAAACTTTCTAACCTGCTGATCAATTTTCTAACCGATGTGGGACGAAAAATCATTTGATGCACGATCGTTCTCTTCCCACTAACCTCACGGATTTGTCAGATCACACAAGAATTGGTCATTTGGGGGAGAAAAATCTTAAAGGGATACTGTCATGGGAAAAAATTAATTTTCAAAATGAATCAGTTAATAGAGCTGCTCCAGCAGAATTCTGAACTGAAATCCATTTCTCAAAAGAGCAAACAGATTTCTTTATATTCAATTTTGAAATCTGACATAGGGCTAGACATATTGTCAATTTCCCAGCTGCCCCCAGTCATGTGACTTGTGCACTGATAAACTTCAGTCACTCTTTACTGCTGTACTGCAAGTTGGACTGATATCACCCCCTCTCTTTTTCCCCCAGCAGCCAAACAAAAGAACAATGGGAAGGTAACCAGATAGCAGCTCCCTAACACAAGATAACAGCTGCCTGGTAGATCTACTAAGAACAACACTCAATAGTAAAATCCAGGTCCCACTGAGACACATTCAGTTACATTGAAAAGGAAAAACAGCAGCCTGCAAGAAAGCATTTCTCTCCTAAAGTGCAGGCATAAGTCACATGACCAGGGTCAGCTGGGAAATTGACAATATGTCTAGCCCCATGTCAGATTTCAAAATTGAATATTAAAAAAATCTGTTTGCTCTTTTGAGAAATGGATTTCAGTGCAGAATTCTGCTGGAGCAGCTCTATTAACTGATGTGTTTTGAAAAAACATGTTTTCCCATGACAGGATCCCTTTAATGTCTATGGCCATGTGACTTCTTCAACCTTGTTTCAGGAGTCAGAACCAGCAGTGCAGAGAATACACACACAACCAGACAGGGATTTCACTGGCGGCTTTTGTCACTTGTAGAAAACCAGTGAGACTTTTATCGGTACCTTCGCTTCGCCGATGGCAGTTGCACCTCTGGCTCCATTTGATGTTGGCGCAACCCCCTCCCCGCGCTCTAACACCGGCCATTACTCATTTGCTTTATACATAATCGGATTTGGGGTTATCAGCAGCTTGGGGTCATTTATGTTTCCGTGTAAACGTTCTGGAGGTTCATTGAATGTTTCAATCTCGTTTCTCCCGCAGAGCCTTTAGGCGAGGGCGCAGCCTGACGGTTTTGTGCGCAGCGCGTAAAATAAAGCCGCACTCTCGCTCCGCTGAGCTGACATTCATCTTTATCAGGCCTAGGATCGAGATTTGCGGCCTGGCGTCTCCTGCATTTACTCAGCTTGGGAGCAGGAATTAATTCCCTCGCTCAGAGACAACGGAGAGAGGCCTTAAAACTTGTCACTTTAAATAAATCACGGGGAGAGGTAGAGACGGGGAAGAGAGCGCCGAGATCACGCCGGACTGAGAATGAAGGTTATTAAAGTTACGGTGACAGTTAAGGTTGTAATGTTTTTGTTTTATAGAGTAAAGCTCGGACTGGTGATCACCACGTTTAACCGTCTGACTGTCAGGCAAAAACCAACTTCACTGCAAAATTTGCAGCCTTGTTTCAGGAGTCAGAATCAGCAGTGCAGAGAATACACACAAACAGCTAGACAGGAATTTCTTTGACAACTTTTGTCATTACTAGAAAACCAGTGAGACGCTTACAGATGACTTCTGTAACTGTGTTTCAGGAGTCGGAATCAGCAGTGCAGGGAATACACACACAGCTAGACAGAAATTTCAGTGGTGAATTTTGGCTTTTGTCATTACTAGAAAGCCAGCAACACACTAACAGGTGACTTCTGCAACCTTGTTTCAGGAATCAGAATCAGCAGTGCAAAGAATACACACACACACAGCCATTTACAAATTTCTTTGGCGGCTTTTGTCATTACTAGAAAAGCAGCGAGACACTTAAAGGTGACATTCGAGTCTTGTTTCAGGAGTCAGAATCAGCAGTGCAGAGAATACACACAACAGCTATACAGGAATTTTATTGGTGGGTTTTGTCATTACTAGAAAGTCAGTGAAACACTTACAGGTGACTTCTGCCAACTTGTTTCAGGAGTCAGAATCAGCAGTGCAGAGTACACACACAGCCATACAGGACTTTCTTTTGCGGCTTTTGTCATTACTGGAAAACCAGTGAGACACTTACAGGTGACTTTTGAGCCTAGTTTCAGGAGTCAGAATCAGCAGTGCAGAGAATACACACACAGCCATACAGGAATTTTATTGGTGGGTTTTGTCATTACTAGAAAGCCAGTGAAACACTTACAGGTGACTTCTGCCAACTTGTTTCAGGAGTCAGAATCAGCAGTGCAGAGTACACACACACACACAGCCATACAGGACTTTCTTTGGCGGCTTTTGTCATTACTGGAAAACCAGCGAGACACTTACATGTGACTTTTGAGCCTAGTTTCAGGAGTCAGAATCAGCAGTGCAGAGTACACACACACACAGCCATACAGGACTTTCTTTGGCGGCTTTTGTCATTACTAGAAAACCAGCGAGACACTTACAGGTGACTTTTGAAACTTGTTTCAGTAGTCAGAATCAGTAGTACAGAGGATACATACAGCTAGACAGGAATTTCATTGGCGTCTATTGTCATTAGAAGAAAGCCAGTGAAACACTTACAAGTGACTTCTGCAAACTTGTTTCAGGAGTCAGAATCAGCAGTGCAGAGAATACACACACAGCCATACACAAATTTCTTTGGCGGCTTTTGTCATTACTATAAAACCAGTGAAACACTTACAGGTGACTTCCGAGCCTTGTTTCAGAAGTCAGAATCAGCAGTGCAGAGTACACACACACAGCCATACAGGAATTTCTTTGGTGGCTTTTGTCATTACTAGAAAATCAGCTAAACATTTACAAGTGACTTTTCGACATTGTTTCAGGAGTCAGAATCAGCAGTGCAGAATACATACAGCCAGACAGGAATTTCACTATGTGATGGAGTGTGAGCGACTCACTACACTATTTGTATCCGTAACATTCCATTCCCTCCCTTTGCCCTGTTTCTGCTCATAATCAAGCATCCATTTCAGCATTAAGTGTTTCATCTCCTCGTAATCTCCATAGATGCTCATGATTTTATGAATACTATTAATGCAGTTTCGGAAATCAAGAACAATCAAGCTCCGAGGAATAACATTTCCATAAAGGTTGGCCGGCTGCAGTTGGATGCGCATTGCCTTCATTTCACTTGGTCAAGGATGAAGCTGTCAGCCCATCCACAAGCTGTCAAGATGCACATATTCTTGGGAAAGTAACCGGGGGAGGGGGGTATGAAAATGATTTGGAGATTCTATTATGTATATAAATTAGAATATAGTGAACTTCAGCTTCAACTAAAGGGCTGTTTAGCCAATGCTAATATCAGTTGTTACGGTTACTGTACCATCTTTGCCCTATTGTCTCCGACTCCAATTATTCTCATTTTACTCTATTGTCTCAATCTCCACCTTCCTCCACGATTAGCATTGTGTTCCAGTCTCTCTGTCTTTGTCTACTGTTTCCATTTTGTCCTACTGTCTCTCCATCTTGCTCTACTGTCTCCATCTTGTCCTACTGTCTCCATCTTGTCCTACTGTCTCCATCTTGCTCTACTGTCTCCATCTTGTCCTACTGTCTCCATCTTGCCCTACTGTCTCCATCTTGTCCTACTGTCTCCATCATGCCCTACCATCTAAATCTTGTCCTACCATCTAAATCTTGTCCTACTGTCTCCATCTTGCCCTACTGTCTCCATCTTTCCCTTACCATACTATTGCCATACTGTTTTCTCAATCTTATGCTCTTTGTCCTATATTGTCCTACTGTCTACCTACCTGATTTACCTACTTCACCTTGCCTTATAATTGAATTGAGCTCTACTATTACCATTGTGTTGTAATGTCTACCTCTTGCCCTACTGTCTCCATCTTGTCCTACTGTCTCCATCTTGCCCTACTGTCTCCATCTTGCCCTACTATCTCCATCTTGTCCATCTGTCTCCATCTTGCCCTACTGTCTCCATCTTGTCCTAGTGTCTCCGTTTTGCCCTACTGTCTCCATCTTGTCCATCTGTCTCCATCTTGTCCTACTGTCTCCATCTTGTCCTACTGTCTCCATCTTGTCCTACTGTCTCCATCTTGCCCTACTGTCTCCATCTTGCCCTACTATCTCCATCTTGTCCATCTGTCTCCATCTTGCCCTACTGTCTCCATCTTGTCTTAGTTTCTCCATTTTGCCCTACTGTCTCCATTTTGCCCTACTGTCTCCATCTTGTCCATCTGTCTCCATCTTGTCCTACTGTCTCCATCTTGTCTTACTGTCTCCATCTTGTCCTACTGTCTCCATTTTGCCCTACTGTCTCCATTTTGCCCTACTGTCTCCATCTGCCCTTCTATCTCCATCTTGCCCTACTGTCTCCATCTCGTCCTACTGTCTCCATCTTGCCGTACCATCTAAATCTTGTCCTACTGTCTCCATCTTGTCCAACTGTCTCCATCGTTCCCTTGCCATACTATTGCCATACTGTTTTCACCTTGCCCTGTATTACCATTGTGTCCTACTATCTTGATATTGCCAAACTGTCCAATCTTGATGTACTGTTTGCCTTTGGCCCCACTGTCTCTGAGTTGCACTCTATCTGCATACTGACCCCGTACACTTGCTATGCCCTCACTCTATCTACCTCTCAATCCTACACTGTGGATGGAAGCTTTCCTGTTCATTAAAGATATCTCTGAATCTTGAAATTGTAGCTCAATATGAAATGTCTATGAGACTGAAGAATCATTTAGACCTTTTCCAAGATTAGTAAAATTGCTTGACTGTTCATTTATGGGTTATCAGACCGTGTTATTGGCTAAGAAGGCATATATATATATACCCAGGTGAATAGAAAACGACTTATCTAAGAATGCTGTAAACAGTATTGAAAATATCCTACATATTATCTCTGAGCAACCTTGAAGAACCATTACTTGTATGTCTGTGGATATTCCACGTGCCTCCCTTTTATGTATTAGTCTTCCTTTCATGTATCAGCCGCACTTTGGAAGCAAAAGCCTAGAACTCTCCCTGAGAGCAAAACCATATCGCCGGTATGTGATCAAATCAAAAGCAACTTAAAGAGTTTATCAACACCGACTCCATGAAATACATTAAACGAGTCGATGTAAAAATATCCGCCCCACAATAACACAGACTGTAAGAGCCCTTGACAGGGAGCCACAGATATGAGCAGTGAACGGCTGTTTCTTTGTATGGAGGAAACTTTTAGATAAACAGAAAACAAACATGGCATTTAAAGTCTTCACAAATCTGAATTCATGGCAAGTATAGGGTACAAAAAGTCCACGGGAGGGGCAGAACATGGTGCATCAAGAATGATGGAGGCAGGGGAGGGGGCAAGGATCAATGAGATATGAAAGCCAGTAATACATGGAGGGTAGGAACGAAAGAAGCAAGAAAGGTGGAAAGGAAGGAAAGAAAAGAGAGAAGAAAGAAAGAGAGGGAAAGAGAAAGAAGGTAGGAAATGACAGAGGTAGGAAAGAGAGAAAGGAAGGTAGGAAAAGAGAAAAGGGAGAAAGGTAGGAAAAGAGAAAAACGAAGGTAAGAAAAGTGGGAAGCAAGAAAGGTAGAAAGGTAGGAAAAGAGAGAAATGAAGGAAAGAGAAGAAACAAGCAAGAAAGAGAGAAAGAATGTAGCAAATCACAAAGGTAGTACAGAGAGAAAGGAAGGTAGGAAAAGAGAGAAAAGAAAGTAGAAAAAGAGAGAAGGGAGAAAGGTAGGAAAAGAGAGAAAGGAAGGAAAAAGAAGAAAGAAGCAAGAAAGGTAGGGAAAGAAGGTAGCAAATGACAAAGGTAGGAAAGAGAGAAAAGAAAGAATGAAAAGGGAGGGAGAAAGGTAGGGAATAAGAGAATGGAGAAAGGTAGGAAAAGAGAGAAGGGAGAAAAGTAGGGAAAGAGAGAAAATAAAGTAGGAAAATAAAGGAGGGATGTAGAGACTAGAACAGAAGAAATCATTGGTTAGTTCTCAAATCCTGAATTTTACAAATAATTTCCTAAATCCACAGTTGGAAGAAGGACCAGGGACAGATCATCAAGGAAAAGAAGGGATTGGAGGACAGAATGATGATGATAAAAAGGGAATAAAGTATAAAGAAAGTAGAAGAGCAAGGAGAGCTTGTTAATCTCATGTAGAACAGAGCTGAGCCCTGAGAGACACTGCAGAACATTAGTACAGAACACTGAGTGCTGGAAGCAAACTAACGTAGGGGCCATGAAAGAACTAGAAAAAGTGTTTTCTAAAACTAGAACCCTTATAAGTTAGAACATGAAGAAATCAAAGGCAACAAATGAGTGGAGAATAAATAATCAGATGAAGAAAGAGACCAAGGTAAAATGGAAGTGGTAGAAAACGTACATAACACAATGTTCATGAAGAAAGAAGGAAAGTTCTGCTTAACGTCAAGGAGAAATGGTGGAATAGATAAAGTAAAGAGGATGGAAAGAAAGAAGCGGGAAATTGCCAATCATAAAGAAAAGTGAGTTTCCAGGAACCAAGAAGAAAGTGTGTGAGTGAGAATGAGGTTCTTCCTCAGTTGTGGGAATGAAAATAAAGAAAGACAAACAGAAGGAAAGTTCTATGGAAAAAATGAATGAACGGAAGATCCCTAGTGAGTGGGATAAAGAAACAAAGGAGATAGAAAGAATATAACTAGATGGGGAGAACCTAGAGACCAAAGGAAAGAGAGAAAAGAGCAGAGAAAGGAGTTTCCACACTGTTCTAGGGGACTAGGAAATGACACACAGGAGTGTTGGCTGAATGGGAAGATAAATTGTGACATCATAAAGAGTGGGAAGAAGGGTAAGAACCTGGTTTCCAATGTGTGGGGTTTCCCCACTCCCCTTATGTGCCTGGAGAATCTGCAGGGGGCTCAATCTTAAGGACATTTTGGGTAAGAACCAGGCATAATGCCATTGTGCTCTCCTACATACACCTCAAAATCCAGCTGGCGGGTCACAGATTTAGGGTGACAACGTATTGTGCTGAGTGACTGACCTCCTGATATTGTCCTATATCTGATCAAAGGTGGGTCCTATCCAATGAGTGGAATCCAAAAGGGACCTGGAAAAGTCTCACAGTCACTGTCCTAGGGACCAAAAAATGGTTTGGAAAGAGAGAGGATCCCAAGGTGGTAAATATGGAGAACAGTAGACAGTTCCAAGATGATGTAATTAGGAATACACCAAATATAAGATTCAATTAGGGATTTGACTAAGATTCCGACTTCTCAGCAGCATTTACATTCAGCCAAATTCAAGTGCCAAACAGAATCCAAAACCTTGACTTTTTGTCTCATGAACAATTTTTAACATTTCCTTCCTTAAATTTAAATATGCAAATAAGGGTTTGGATTCAGTTTGGGATTTATAAAAGATTGGGGATTTGGTGCATCCCTAGATGTAATGAACAAAGAGCCAATGAATATGTATGAGCTGTAGGTGTATATATATATATATATGTGTGTGTGTGTGTGTGTGTGAGTATATGGAAAAGATCTCATGGGTGGGGCTTGGTTAGACTCACTGCAGCCAATCAGATCTTCTAATTGTAACTGCTGTAGGGCAATTTAGTTCCTAGAAGTAAATCATCTTGGAGGGAAGAGGAAGGTGCAGAAGTGGATTTTTGTTTCAAATAACAGATAAAAAAGAAAAAGTTCTGTTAAATATATATATACAGACAAATAGCCGCATATTCAAAGGGGTGGTTTGCCTTTAAGTTTACTTTTAATATGTTATGCAGGTACAATGGCCAATTCTAGGCAACTTTTCAATTGGTCTTCATTATTTACTTTTTTTTTGTAGTTTTTGAATTATTTGCCTTCTTCTTCTGATTCTTTCCAACTTCGAAATAGGGGTCACTGACCCCATCTATAAAAACAAATGCTCTGTAAGGCTACAAATGTATTGTTATTGTTACTGTTTAATTCTCATCGTTCTATTCAGGTCTCTCCTATTCATATTCCAGTCTCTTATTCAAATCAATGCATGGTTGCTGGGGGAATTTGGACCCTAGCAACCAGAGCTGCTGAATAAAAAGCGAAATAAGTCAAAAACCACAAATAATAAAAAATGAAAACCAATTGCAAATTGTCTCAGAATATCACACTCTACATCATACTAACAGTTCATTTAAAGGTCCCTGTAATTAGGCGGCACTTTTTGCTGACCATTCTTACTGAGCTGACACTTTATATGATCTGGCAAATTGCTATAAATATTCAACATGATCCATTTAAATATCTATTCAAGGGGCCCCATATTTTACAATTAAATGGCCACAAGTGATAAAAGAAATGGGAGCAGCTCCATCCAGCGGATCCGACACCCATAACTCAGCTCTCCCTTTTCCCCCCATTGTGTTACAAATGAGGGCCCATAATGGTCGGACAGGCGGTGGAAATGAATTTGGGATGTCACATGTCATGTAATGATCCAGGCAAAGAGCTTGAATGATGGGCCCCAATTACACTTCATTAGAGAGGGGTGACTCCTACTTGTGTGACGCCCCAACTCGGGGCCCATCTGCTCTCACACAAATGGGAAAGACAAATTCCGGCGCTGATGAAGAATAAGGTGGGGGACACAATGAGTCACGGCACTATAATCGCTCATTGCTTTACATTCCCACCAATTACTCTGATGTATGATGTTACTTAATGTTTCTATGGCCAATCTCCAAGCGCATTTAGATAACGAGCTGAGCTGCTAGCGGACTTAACCCCTTCACTTCTGCCCTGTGCTCCAACTCTGTGCCTCGCAGGTGTCCTGGTTTAACTCCTTGGAGTCCTGTAGGTGAGGCTCCTGTAACCCTTTGGTGCTGGTATTGTGCTTCACTGCAGTTGTACAAATGGCTCATACTATATATCAGTGTTGTGTTTCACAGGGGGTCAGGTTTAACCCTTTATGTGCCAGTTAATCTCAAGAGCTGACATTCCTTCCTTTTCCATTGCTCATACTATATATATCAGTGTTGTGTATCACAGGGGGTCAGGTTTAACCCTTTATGTGCCAGTTAATCTCAAGAGCTGACATTCCTTCCTTTTCCATTGCTCATACTATATATCAGTGTTGTGTATCACAGGGGGTCAGGTTTAACCCTTTATGTGCCAGTTAATCTCAAGAGCTGGGGTCAGGTTTAACCCTTTATGTGCCAGTTAATCTCAAAAGATGGGGGTCATGTTTAACCCCTTATGTGCCAGTTAATAGCAAGAGCTGGGGGTCAGGGTTAACCCTTTATGTGCCTGTTAATCTCAAGAGCTGCCATTCCTTCCTTTTCCATTGCTCATACTATATATCAGTGTTGTGTATCACAGGGGGTCAGGTTTAACCCTTTATGTGACAGTTAATCTCAAAATCTGACATTCCTTCCTTTTCCATTGCTCATACGATATATCAGTGTTGTGTATCACAGGGGGGGGTCAGGTTTAACCCTTTATGTGCCAGTTAATCTCAAGAGCTGACATTCCTTCCTTTTCCATTGCTCATACTATATATCAGTGGTGTGTGTCACAAGGGGTCAGGTTTAACCCTTTATGTGCCAGTTAATCTCAAGAGCTGGGGGTCATGTTTAACCCCCTTATGTGCCAGTTAATAGCAAGAGCTGGGGGTCAGGTTTAACCCTTTATGTGCCTGTTAATCTCAAGAGCCGCCATTCCTTCCTTTTCCATTGCTCATACTATATGTCAGTGTTGTGAGTAACAGGCGGTCAGGTTTGACTCCTTATGTGCCGGTTAGTCGCAGGAGCTCACACTCCTTCCTGGTGCATCAGCGTTGTGTGTCACAGTTGGTTTAACACATTAAGCACCAATGAGAAGCTGTCACTGTGAACCTTTTAATAACTGCTGCAACAGGAGGCCCGGGGCACCTGCGCCTGACTTTATAATTAACCCCTTTAATTCTGAAGCTTCACTATAATGAAGTCTGCCATACCTCCCAACATTTTGGATATAAAAAGCGGGACAAAAAAGTTGGTGTGCATAGCGTGGCCAAATTTGTTTGACCACGCCCATGTTGTGGCCACACCCTCTAATTACCATTTTAATTTTACAAAATTTTGCAGGTTATAATAGTTTCAACATATTTCTGTGGGTTTTTTTTCCAATTATTACACAGTTTTGCTAATGAAGGTGAATTGCCCTTTAAGTTGTGAGTCTAACTTTTCCCAAGGGACCTGTTATCTTATATTGTTACAATTATTTATTGGCTTATCTCAAAATTGTTACAAAAGTATCTTATCTGCTTTGGCTGTTCTGGGCTCTCTGCCAAAAGCCAATTAAGTTAGAAACTTTGTTTCTTTTCCTGGCTGTTCGGTGCAGAGAAAAACGGGACTTTCCAGACAAATGAGGGACTGCAGGTTGAGCTGTCAAAAGAGGGACTGTCCCTCTAAAAACTGGACCGTTGGGAGGTATGAAGACTGCTACAAGGGTTGGGTTTAACCCCTTGCAGCCCTGATATTGAGCTGATCAGCTAATTCTCCTTACTGTTAATCTAATGGGGTTTTTAACCCCTTTGGCTATTGATGCCAAAAATATCATCTCTGTCCCTTCCAGGGATAAAATGTTCAACCTGCAAAGTATTTATTCAGCTCTTCTCTATTTTTTCCCTTTCTTTCCCAATATTAATTGCTCATTTCTGGGTTGGCATTTTCCAATAATGTTCCACTTTGCCGTGGTGCTAATGTACAACCTTTTTATAGATTTCATTTTAAATGGTGACCTTTGTGGATTTCCCAAACTACTTTAATCATTCATTTGCAATCACCGCAACGCACAGAAAAGGAAAGAAATAATAAGTGTGAGAGCAAAAGCCAAATCTTTCCCAATTCTGATGCTGTTTATAGAAAGTATGTCAGCTAATAGGGAGATGATCCAGCCCTTCAGCTGTTAGTTATCTACAACTCCCAGCACCCCTCAAACATCTTTCAACTGTATGCTGCTGCCTGCTCTGGTATCTATCCAGCCATGCATGGAAAAATAAATAATTATAACTCAGGGAATCCAATATCCTTATAAAATACAGTATGGGGTACACAATCCCTTATAAT
The DNA here is from genome assembly GCA_038501925.1 of Xenopus petersii. Taxonomy (NCBI): domain Eukaryota; kingdom Metazoa; phylum Chordata; class Amphibia; order Anura; family Pipidae; genus Xenopus; species Xenopus petersii. Next base: position 3,261,108 of record CM076684.1, on the reverse strand, counting down.
ACATGAGTGATACTCAGAGTTCCCTGTATAACTCAGCCTGCAGCCTTGTGTCTTTATATGGTCACAGAACAATCCCTCAGTGACTTCTAATATCCTTATCATTTACAGTAGGGGGTACATTATCCCTTATAATACATGAGTGATACTCAGAGTTCCCTGTATAACTCAGCCTGCAGCCTTGTGTCTTTATATGGTCACAGAACAACCCCTCAGTGACTTCTAATATCCTTATCATTTACAGTAGGGGGTACATTAACCCTTATAATACACAAGTGATACTCAGAGTTCCCTGTATAACTCAGCATGCAGCCTTGTGCCTTTATATGGTCACAGGAGCCCCCAGTGACTTCTAATATCCTTATCATTTACAGTAGGGGGTACATTATCTCTTATAATTCATGAGTGATACTCAGAGTTCCCTGTATAACTCATCATGCAGCCTTGTGCCTTTATATGGTCACAGGAGCCCCCAGTGACTTCTAATATCCTTATCATTTACAGTAGGGGGTACATTATCTCTTATAATTCATGAGTGATACTCAGAGTTCCCTGTATAACTCATCATGCAGCCTTGTGTCTTTATATGGTCACAGAACAACCCCTCAGTGACTTCTAATATCCTTATCATTTACAGTAGGGGGTACATTATCCCTTATAATACATGAGTGATACTCAGAGTTCCCTGTATAACTCAGCCTGCAGCCTTGTGTCTTTATATGGTCACAGGAGCCCCCAGTGACTTCTAATATCCTTATCATTTACAGTAGGGGGTACATTATCTCTTATAATTCATGAGTGATACTCAGAGTTCCCTGTATAACTCATCATGCAGCCTTGTGTCTTTATATGGTCACAGGAGCCCCCAGTGACTTCTAATATCCTTATCATTTACAGTAGGGGGTACATTATCTCTTATAATTCATGAGTGATACTCAGAGTTCCCTGTATAACTCAGCCTGCAGCCTTGTGCCTTTATATGGTCACAGAACAACCCCTCAGTGACTTCTAATATCCTTATCATTAAAAGTAGGGGGTACATTATCTCTTATAATTCATGAGTGATACTCAGAGTTCCCTGTATAACTCAGCCTGCAGCCTTGTGCCTTTATATGGTCACAGGAGCCCCCAGTGACTTCTAATATCCTTATCATTTACAGTAGGGGGTACATTATCCCTTATAATACATGAGTGATACTCAGAGTTCCCTGTATAACTCAGCCTGCAGCCTTGTGTCTTTATATGGTCACAGAACAATCCCTCAGTGACTTCTAATATCCTTATCATTTACAGTAGGGGGTACATTATCCCTTATAATACATGAGTGATACTCAGAGTTCCCTGTATAACTCAGCCTGCAGCCTTGTGTCTTTATATGGTCACAGAACAACCCCTCAGTGACTTCTAATATCCTTATCATTTACAGTAGGGGTACATTAACCCTTATAATACACAAGTGATACTCAGAGTTCCCTGTATAACTCAGCATGCAGCCTTGTGCCTTTATATGGTCACAGGAGCCCCCAGTGACTTCTAATATCCTTATCATTTACAGTAGGGGGTACATTATCTCTTATAATTCATGAGTGATACTCAGAGTTCCCTGTATAACTCATCATGCAGCCTTGTGCCTTTATATGGTCACAGGAGCCCCCAGTGACTTCTAATATCCTTATCATTTACAGTAGGGGGTACATTATCTCTTATAATTCATGAGTGATACTCAGAGTTCCCTGTATAACTCATCATGCAGCCTTGTGCCTTTATATGGTCACAGGAGCCCCCAGTGACTTCTAATATCCTTATCATTTACAGTAGGGGGTACATTATCTCTTATAATTCATGAGTGATACTCAGAGTTCCCTGTATAACTCAGCCTGCAGCCTTGTGCCTTTATATGGTCACAGAACAACCCCTCAGTGACTTCTAATATCCTTATCATTTACAGTAGGGGGTACATTATCCCTTATAATACATGAGTGATACTCAGAGTTCCCTGTATAACTCAGCCTGCAGCCTTGTGCCTTTATATGGTCACAGAACAACCCCTCAGTGACTTCTAATATCCTTATCATTTACAGTAGGGGGTACATTATCCCTTATAATACATGAGTGATACTCAGAGTTCCCTGTATAACTCAGCCTGCAGCCTTGTGCCTTTATATGGTCACAGAACAACCCCTCAGTGACTTCTAATATCCTTATCATTTACAGTAGGGGGTACATTATCCCTTATAATACATGAGTGATACTCAGAGTTCCCTGTATAACTCAGCCTGCAGCCTTGTGCCTTTATATGGTCACAGAACAACCCCTCAGTGACTTCTAATATCCTTATCATTTACAGTAGGGGGTACATTATCCCTTATAATACATGAGTGATACTCAGAGTTCCCTGTATAACTCAGCCTGCAGCCTTGTGCCTTTATATGGTCACAGAACAACCCCTCAGTGACTTCTAATATCCTTATCATTTACAGTAGGGGGTACATTATCCCTTATAATACATGAGTGATACTCAGAGTTCCCTGTATAACTCAGCCTGCAGCCTTGTGCCTTTATATGGTCACAGAACAACCCCTCAGTGACTTCTAATATCCTTATCATTTACAGTAGGAGGCACATTATCCCTTATAATACATGAGTGATACTCAGAGTTCCCCGTTAAACTCATTCATTATGAGTTATGTGTGAATATGTAATTTTTGGCTTTAATCCGTATCAGCTGTTAGATCAGACTTAGAACGCGGCTTCCCAAATTCATTTTCATCTCTGTGACTGAGACTCAAGGCCAACTAAGAAATAAATAAACAAACAGCGATTCGTTAAGGCGCCAACAGAATCCAATGCGCCAAGATGAAGAATATTTCAAGGGGAAGTTGTATAATGATACGGCAGGAACATGAGAGCACAATATTTCTTAATAAGTAGTGGATTCGTGGAAGAGATTCCTAAGGGGAATGGGAAAAGGTCACACACATATAAATTCACTTATAATAGACCTGAGTTTATTCTGTATAAAAGAAGCAGAAAAGTCGAGTTGATTTCACGGCCGGAGGCAAAACAGACTTTGGGGTGTCCATTATTAGTGATTGGCGGATCTGTGCCGTTTCGCTTCGCCAAAAAATCTGCAAAGTTACTGAAAAAAAGGGGGAAAAATTCACGAAACGCATGTAAGAATTTTGACACACAACAATTTTGATCCAAGCAACAATTTTAACGTGTGACTATTCTGATGCACAACAATTTCTCTTTGTCGCAGCAAATTTTTCGCCTACAAATTTTTGCCTCAGTTTCAGGAATCTATTCGATGGCGGCGAAACACAGAAATTCGTCGCAAATTCACCCATCTCTATTCATTATTTATATATAAAGTCTATGCTATTGCTGAGTCCTAAGTAGCGATGAGCACGTGTTTTTGGCAGCCATGGATTTGAGGCGAAATTCTGCATTTTGTCATCTGAGAATTTTTTTGAAACTGTGGTAAAATTTCTCAGCGGAAAAATTTGCAACAAAAATGGGCAATATTGTCCTCTGGTTGTCTTCTTGCCCTATTGTCTCCATCTTGTCCTATGGTTAGCTTATTTGCCTACTGTCACCTTCCCACCCTACTGTCTCCATCTTGTCATATAGTTGGCTTTTTGCCCAACTGTCACCTTCTGGCCATACTGTGTCCATCATATGCTATGGTTGGCTTCTTGCCCTACTTTCTCCATCTTGCTTTACTGTCACCTTCTTGCCGTATTGTCTCCATCTTGTCCTATGGTTGCCATTTTGTCCTACTGCCACTTTCTTTCCTTACTGTCTCCATCTTGTTCTGTGGTTGGCTTCTTGCCCTACTGTCTCCATCTTCTCCTATGGTTGGCTTTTTGCTCTACTGTCACCTTCTTGCTATACTGTCTCCATCTTTTTCTATGGTTGGCTCCTTGACCTATTGTCTCCATATTGTCCTACTGTCTCTATCTTGTCCTACTGTCACATTTTTGTGCTACTGTTTCCATTTTGCTTCTCTGTCACCAGTCAGTCTTAATCTTCCCATGTTGGGTTTATCTTGAACTTATCTCTTTTCTGTCTTCCTACTGTCTCAGTCTGCACTACAGTTGCAATCTCAATCTACTTTTGCTTTTCTGTTCCTCATCTTGAGCTGCAATCCTCAGTATGTGGGGCGAGTGAAGTCACTATTGTTTGTCTCCTATAGACAGCTCTGGGTCCAGTAATTTAAATGTACAGAGTGAGGATACTCACTGCACAATTGTAATATCTATATATTGAGGCCTTTAATCCATAGGTGCTGGCATCCATGGACATCCAGGCTAAACTTCTAATCCCAGCATCCTCATCACCACATTTGTATAGGGTATCATCCAATGTTAGCAGAAGAAAAAGATATGAGCCAGCGAGCAGCGTAGGAAATCTGTGCCTCGCCACATCGAAATTTTTACGTAACATCAAGTGCGCGAGTCAAACACTCGGAGTGTTCGAGGATTAGGCGCTAATTACTTCTCTCATGGGCAGCTGTTGTCTTCATCCCCACAAAGCTCTGGATTCCACATGACAAGAATGACTTGATTACTGACATATGGAAGGGGTTAAGTAAATGCAAGTGGCATCTGGTGGCAAATGCCTTCTCTCTCTGCTCCAAGCGCTGGCCCAGTGCCGACAGAATGCAGCTTGGATAGAACTACCTTTACTGAGATGCAACTATGATAGTACCATCAGTGAGGAGAAAGTAGAGGAACCACTATGGCTCAATTAGTGAGGTGCGAGTAGAGGAACCACTATGGCTCCATCAGTGATGCACAAGTAGGGGAAGAGGAACTACTATGGCCCAATCAGTGAGGTGCAAGTAGAGGAACCACTATGTCCCCATTAGCGAGGCACAAATTGAGGAACCTTTATGGCCCTATCAGTGAGGTGCAAGTAGAGGAACCACAATGGCCCCATCAGTGAGGCACAAGTAGACTAACCACTATGGCTCCATCAGTGATGCACAAGTAGGGGAAGAGGAACTACTAAGGCCCGATCAGTAAGGTGCAAGTAGAGGAGCAACTATGGCCCCATCAGTGAGGTGCAAGTAGAGGAACCACTTTGGCCCCATTAGTGAGGCACAAATTGAGCAACCTTTATGGCCCCATCAGTGAGGCACAAGTACCGGAAGAGCAACCACTACAGCCGCATCAGTGAGGTGCAAGTAGAGGAACCACTATGGCCCCATCAGTGAGGAGAAAGTAGAGGAACCACTATGGCCCCATTAGTGAGGTACAAGTAGAGGAACCACCATGACCCCATCACTGATGCACAAGTAGGGAAAGAGGAACCACCATGGCCTGATCAGTGAGGTGCAAGTAGGAACCACTTTGGCCCCATTAGTGAAGCACAAGTAGGGGGACCACTATGGCCCCATCGGTGATGTACAAGTAGGGGAAGAGGAACTACTACAGCCTGATCAGTGAGGCACAAATAGATGAACCACGATGGCCCCACTTATCTACCAAAGGAAATAAAAAAAACACCACTGTACTTTATTCCTATATCTTTTGACTGGTAAGGGGTTGCTGCTTAGGAATAATGTGTGTAGTAAGACAAGAGGGAAGAGTGTGAATAAAAAGACAAGAGGGTGCCGCTGCCTGTAATGGTTTCAGTGCTGTCGGATGGATAAAAAGACTAAATATAGAATCCCAGGCTCGGTATTCAGCGGCACAGCTGGGGCTCAGAGGAGGCAGCAGATGTTCTCATTTCTTTTCTCTCCTCAGACTGGAGCTGACTGATTCCCATTGAGCTGCTGCACGGGGGCCATGACACACATCGGCTGCTGGGGAGGCTGATGGGGACGTTCCCTTCTGTCAGTTTCTCTCTCTCTCCTCTATCAAAGGCCGAGCACTGGCAATTACGTGCCCTTCTAATGAGAAAGTGCCAGTTTCCTGAGCGGCCACCTGGGCATTCAGTCTGCCAGTCATTGCTGCTTCCCACATGCACGCATGAACCAATCACGAGCTGCAGTTCAGTTGGACAACTACAGGTTCAAGTTTAATATATTTTCCCTAGGCTCCTTGATAAAAGGAATTTCCCCTCAGGACATACCCAGGAACAGAGCTTAAATTCTCTGTACTT